>CM040973.1:30037830-30058073 GCA_022985045.1 Macadamia tetraphylla
TTCCTTGGGGGGTAAATTCATGTGTAGAATTTAATCTAGGTTCTTTTCCATATTTCTTTCCATAGAATAGTGTTTCCATGTGATGGGGATGTTTCTCATGTGGTTATTTCTAGTTTGTTAGGATTTATCTCCCCATTTTGAGAAAAACCCCAACCGTCCCTAGTTTTCTCAAATTTGGGGATTTCTTCAACTCGCTTTTTCTCCAATTAATGATTCATTTGTGATGCATTATGCTTGATTTGTGTTAACATGCTATAATTCATGGAATGTCCCTTATGCTTGGAATCCCCATGTCTTCCCATGAAAATCCCTCTTTGTGTTGGGTTTCCTTGATTTTCTTTACATACTTGGTATTTGTTCCATAGTCTATTAGCGTATGTTTTGCATGTTCATGATCTGCTACCATGGCTTTTTTCTTAGACCAAGTTTCAAGCTTTACTCCATTGTGAATGAACTTGCGCATTAAAATTTGAATCCTCTCATGTTACATATGCCCTTTCTATCATATTGCTTTTTTTCTTTCCATTTCGTGTTACCTTCCATCGTCCATGGACACCTATCATTCCTCGTTTCCGAGAATTGGGTTTGGGCTCCCCCTTTGTTGTCATTCTCTTTCCTTACTCACCCCTTTTTTTTGCGGGGTGTCATCTCGCAAAGGCAAGGACCCGGGGCTCGCGTAAGACCACCGCTTCTAAGCGAAAGAGGGGGAACTAGCTTTTCCCCTACGGGGAGCCGGGGGGCTGGTTTGGCCCTTGGACTACGATGAGGGCTCTTCCAGGGTTTCAGGCGGCCCCGGCCCACTTTCTTGAAGAGGTCGGTAATGATGGAAAACGGTTAGTCGGCGACTTCCACAAGGCTCGGTTGGGGTTCCACGGCCGGGGAGTCTATCCTCCACGTAGACCGTTTTACGGCAGCTAGTTTGGTTCTTGAAGTTGGAGTTTCCTATCGACGGGGTACATAGTCAGCTTGGTGAAGGGTGGACATCCAACTAACCATAGACACCGGCCAAATCTTGGGCATCTCGGGCCCGGGGACGTTATTGCCCTCCGGGTCCCCCGGGGCCATTTATGAGTTTGGAGCGCGGACTACATCTGAGACCATTTGTGGCGATGCCCCCCGGCCGAGACACCCTTCTACCCGAGGTTCGCGTGTTTGCCCGTTTTTGGCGGTTTAACTTGCTCCCAGTCCGCCTGGGCTTCATGGCGGCCTTTATAGCTTTGCATTTACACGGCCGGGGGGGTCCGAGCACTTGGCCATACATCATCCTCAAGACAATGGAGCACCATACTTCTCACCCGAGGATGGAGGATTCCCTATGGCGGGATCCTCACTAGGATTTTCGATTTCTTGGGGTGGACTGAGTGGCGGGAGGGAAAACTCCGACGACAAGTTCGACAGGGTAACCTCTTGAGGATGGGTCTCCACACCCTTATGGATACACCTCCAGGAGCGGGCTCGAGAGGTAGGGATAGGAGGGCTGCCCCTATGGGCGATGTTCACATGGAGGAGGAGTCGGTGAGGAGGATGAGGACTATGTTCCTCGGGATGAGGAGGATGATTGGGTGGATGAGGACATCCCAGGAGGTGCCTCGAGTCGAGAGGTACCGATCTGGCTTCTCGAGTGCGACCTCACATAGAGCCCCACCACACGAGAGTGGTGCATACGATTTGAGGGCATGATGTCACCATGCGGGCCTTGAAGGATGACCAAGATCAGCTGCTAAGAAGGCGCGAGAGTGCTTCGGAGGACGCATCACGGAGGCGAGCTACTTGGAGGATTCCTTCCTCGGTGGGCGGGACTTGGACACCACGGCCCGCCATCTCGGGATTTTGGCCGACTACGGAGGAGAATGGTGGTGACGTGAGGTTTGACTACTACGACTATCGCCTTGATGTCAACTCTAGACCTCCGGCAAACGTAGTAATCATAGACGACAACGATGATGATCAGTGAGGGCTTAGTTCGCCCACACCAGCTTCTTATCTGTTTCCTGTTATTGGATCTTGTTGTATATTTCATTTCTTTTCTCATTCCTTGTACTTGCACTGTAACTGGAATTATTTGTGGGATAATGTGTTTTGATAGTGGTTTATGATGAATTTATATGTTGAATACTTGTGTAGTTTAGTTGTGGTGTCTATTGTTACTTTGGATCATTGTCATATTATATATATGTTGTCTATCAGGTGTTTGTGTGTAAATTTTTTGGAAATCCCATTTTACGCCGTTATGCTGCCAAAATTTTTTCAAACTAGTACTCGATAGGTTATGACACCATTTTATCAACCTTTTATTTTCTCTCACGCATGCCATAAATGCGATATCTAAATGCAACCATTTTTTTTTTGTTCTTTTCTTTCTTTGGCTTTTAACTCTTTAAGGTTTTTACATTAACCCAATCCCATTTTCCTATTATAGATTCTACGGGATTCTAATGGTATGCTGTGAGTGGACTAGAGCATCACGCTCTGATACCACCGTTGTCACACCCGTTCGCGAGAACGGGCGATGGAGTTAACACGGTTAACCCAAACTGCCGAGATCAGATCTGATAATCCACCATAGCATATACACAACTAATAAAAGCTTATCAGATCAGCGGAAGACTTGGTTTACCTGTGAATATTCTCATAATACTTGATACCTGAATTTTGATACAATAGTTATATACATGTGGTCCCGAGGGCATGATATTTACACAATGAAAGTACAATTCACATATCAAGTACATAAAGGAAACCATCAAAAATCAGAGTATACAGCTCATCTCGATATCAAAGGCTGGAGCTCAGCTCGGTATCAAAGGCTAGAGCTCAGCTTGGTATCAAGGGTTGTGCCCAGCTCGGCATCACATGGTAGAGCTCAGCTCGGCCTCAAAAGTGGAGCCCAGCTCGGCATCAGGACTGCGGTCCCACAGCATAACTCGCCGAGCAATCGGTCGTGCTCTAATTCTCGAGGCCCACCAATCCTCTTCGGGGAACTCAACCGTGGGACCCAACCCGTACTCTTCAGATGGATGACCTGCAAAATTATCTAAAAAGAGGTGCACACGTGGGATGAGCTCACTAGCTCAGTTAGTGGAACGATGGACCACACAGCAGTCCACACAACAAAACACAATCATATGCACTACATGCTATGCATTACATTTTAAATCACATCCACCTAAGCAACATTACTAAGTCTTTGGTTTAGTGCTACTACAACCACAATGCGCGTATACTCAGATGCGAGGCATGAACTCCATCCCGCGATACGCCAATAGGGCTGTCGGAGAAGGCCCACCGTGAATACTCGAAAAAGTAAAAACATGTTGACCACTGGCTCTCAACAGAAAAGTAAATGACTGAAATTAAAGGTGCTGACTCCAGTAATTTAAAAGCAGTACGATTGGCCCTCTTAAATATACCACCGGGGTTACCGACTGTCTTAATGACCCACCGGGCGTTATGTCTAACTGCCACAGTGACCCGACAACCGCGACCATTGCTTCCCCCCAAATGGAAATCCAACATCTTAACCCCTGCTGGGAAGGGTCGTAGCACGGAAGGTGAAAATCCTAAACCGCATGCTCCTATATGACAATAGTACGATTGTATAGTGTCATCGCGTCCCATATTACGGGCCACCAATGCACTCATTTTCAAGCCGACTACGGCGACTAGTCTATTAATGCATCATGCACAATGATGTCAACATTCATCACAGAAGCATATTATCACTTGGCATTTAGAAAATAAACACAACATTCATGCATAACCATGTGAGGATGACTAATCTACATAGCGTTTTCATGATGGCATGCCTAGACTAGATACAATTAAATGAATGCCAAACAATGCCTTGAAATAAGGCCAAATGTCCTCTCCCCACTTACCTGTAGTGTACAAGGATTCCCGCTCGGTACGGGTGAGATCCGGTGCGAGAAGCATAGGATTTGGTGAACCTATCATGAGTGAGCGGGGTTAGTATTTCACCATTTTGGAATCAAGATTAACACGATCTAATGACACGATCATATTTAGAATCCTAAAATAAGGTCACACGTCCGATTTGGGTCTAATCGGACGTAAAAATCACATTCGGAGCCTCTCGGTGGAGTCGACGGATAAATTGTCGACCCACGGTCTGAACCGACAGGTAGGTTGGCCAGGTCGGCCCACCGATTGGGCGAAGTGCCTAAGACCGGCCAGGCGGAGTGGCCCGTCGGTGCCGTCAGTTGTGCCCGAGGGCCCTGCCCTCTCGGCGAGTGCCCGGGAGAGCCACCACCCGTCGGTCTTGGCGGGAAACCTGCCGTTTCTTTTCAAACTTCCCCCAACCTTTGAGGATTCAAATGGGGCTTTACCAAACCCATTCTTCACACATTCAAGGTTTCATAAGATGGCTCTAACCTAGATCTGGGTTAGATTTAAGTGATGGGAAGCCATCTTACCTTCTTTGCTCAAGAACACCTTTAAAACCTCAAAATCACTTCAAATCCACGCAAACTCCATAAGAGGTATGTATTCTTCCCAACTGCCACTCATCTCCATTTGCCTTGTCGGGATGATACTGAATGTCGCAGTCATAATCCTTTATGAGCTCAAGCCATCTCCTCTGTCTCATGTTCAGATCCTTTTGGATGAAGAAGTACTTCAGGCTTTTGTGATCACTGTATATCTCACACTTCTCCCCATACAAATAGTGTCGCCAAATCTTACGGGAAAAAATGACTGCGGCTAGTTCTAAATCATGAGTGGGGTAGTTCTTCTCATACTCCTTTAGTTGTCGGGATGCATGCGCTATTACTTTACCGCGTTGCATGAGAACGCAACCCAACCCAACTTTGGAAGCATCAGTGTAGACTGCCATTCCACCTGTGCCTTCAGGGATGGTCAACACGAGGGCCGACACCAACCTCTTCTTCAATTCTGAAACTCCTCTCACATTCCTACCTTGATCGAATTTCACACCCTTTTGGTTAATCTGGTCATTGGTCTTTGAGATTCGGGTGAAATTCTCGATAAAAGCGCCGTAGTATCTAGCCAAACCAGAAGCTTCTAATTTGTTGACATTCTTGGGGCTTTCCCATTCCCTCTTGCTTTCACCTTATCGGGGTCCACTTGATTCCGGCTTTAGACACTATGTGCCCGAGAATCCAACTTGTTCAAGCCGAATTCACACTTGTGCTTGGCAAACAACTGTTGTTCTCTCAACCTCTGTAACACCATTCTCAAGTGTTGCGTGTGCTCCTCTTCGGTCTTGGAGTAGATCAAGATGTCGTCAATAAAAATAATTACCCATTTATCGAGCACATCTTAAAATACTCGATTCATTAGATCCATGAACACTACCGGTGCATTGGTTAACCCGAAAGATAACACCAGGAACTCATAGTGACCATACCGAGTCCTAAATGCTGTCTTGGGTATGTCGCTGCTCTTTATTTTGAGTTGATAATAGCCTGACCGAAGGTCTATCTTTGAAAATACTCTGGCTCCCTGCAACTGGTCAAATAGATCATCAATGCGTGGTAATGGATACCGGTTCTTAATGGTTAGCTTATTTAATTCCCGGTAATCGATGCACATATGCAAGCTGTCATCTTTCTTCTTGACAAACAACACTGGGGCACCCCAAGGTGAAATACTTGGGCGAATAAATCCCTTTTCCAATAGTTCCTGCAACTGCATCTGCAACTCCTTCAATTTAGCTGGTGCCATCCTGTATGGAGCCTTAGATACTGGAGCTGCTCCATGAGTCAAATCTATGGCAAACTCCAACTCTCTATCAGGTGGTAAATGCATCAGATCATCTGGGAAAACATTGGGAAACTTTTTAACCACCCTTACCTCTTCTAGAGGTGTAATCCTCGCATCAACATCAAGTACCGATGCTAAGTAACCCTGACATCCATTTTTTAGAAATTTTTCCGCTTGAAGAGCGGAGACAAGGACCTTCCTCACCCGTTTCATTTTATCTGCTCGGTATACCAATTCTTTCCTTTCGTCATCTGTCACCCTAATCAGCTTTTCAGCACACATCACATTAGCTCGATGAGCCGACAACCAATCCATGCCCAATATAACATCAAAATTCTGTATATTGAACTTAATGAGTTGTGCCTCAAAATTCTTTCCACTAATTTCCACTGGGCACGGCCCATATACTTCCTTCAACTATGTAACTTTACCCGTAGGCATACTAACAATCATTCCGTGATCTAGGATTCTGGGTGATATCCCAAGTTTCTCTGCAAATCTCTTAGATGCGAATGAATGAGTAGCTCCTGAATCGAATAAAACATAGGCTGGTGTGCCTGATATGGGTAGGATACCTAGTGTAACAATGCATATAATTCAATATTAATCACAATGAATTTCTTAATTTAAAATGTACCTGCTACTACTTCTGTATTGGCCTCAGCTTCCTCAGCCGATAGAGCATACATCCTTCCCTGCGGTTGATTCCCCCGAGCTAAGGGAATTGATGCTTGAGAGGGCCCGGAGGGCAAGGCTGGTCTGACCCGACAGTCTTTTGCATAATGCCCATATGAATGGCAGTTGAAGCAACGAATCTGAGATGTCGGGACTGGGGCGGGGCCCCTCTGCACTTGACCCGTTGCAGATGGAGGTCGAGGTGGCCTTGGAGCTGTAGGTGCCGCACCAGTGTTCGGGCGAAAAGAGGTGGAACCCGAACCACCAGCTGGTCTAGGAGGGTAGCCAGATGGCCTATAGGGCTGCCTATACATAGGCCCAGAACTGTATGATCCGCGGTATGCCTTGGAGGAGTTTCCCATATCCGGAAATGGGTTTGTTCTCTTCCACGTCCGGGGTGAGGGTGTTCTCCCTTCTTATCCTCCATGGTCTTGGCCATACACTGTCTGGCCATAGTCAGTCAAATCCAAGACCTCAAGTACAGACCCAATGGATGCTTTTAGGCCTTTTAGGAACCTCGCGGCCTTCTCTTTAGCTGTCCTCATATGCCTTGGGGCAAAATGGAACAAACTCTCGAATTGTTGTTGGTACTCAAGGACAGTCTTACCTCCTTGAGTTAAAGCCATAAACTCAGTCTCCTTGCGGTCTCTGAAGTTGCACGGATAATGGTTGTCCAAGAACAACTCCTTGAACTGTTCCCAAGTGGGTTATGGATGGGTACCAGCAATATGGGCTTGGAGGCTTGCCACCAAGAATTTGCCTCCTTCTTGAGTTGCAACCCGGCAAAAATGAGTTTCTCTGCGTCCGTGCACTCAAGTACCTCAAATATTTTCTCTAGTTCTTGGATCCATTGGTCCGGTTCCAGAGGATCACTCCCCACCTTAGAGAATACAGGTGGTAAGTTCCTCTTGAATAACTCCACTACCTTTGACGTATTATTCATCGGCGGAAAGTTAGGAGCATAAGCCGGATAGTAAGAGTATGGAGGAGGCATCCCATACTGAGGAACACTGAATGGTGGGATTGGAGGTGTACCTCCCACTTGTGGTCCCGTTCTCGACCCTACAGGCGGGTCCTGTGGAGTGAGTACCCGGGGAGGATGACCCGATTGAGAAAGGTCCAATTGTTGCTGAATAGCAGTCATAAATGTTCTTTATTCTTTGAAGCATTTGTTCTTGAAAAACTGTTGTATTTGCTGAATTATAGTAGCAACATCTCCCGAGTAATGACGGTGGAGGTCGGAGTGTAGTCATAGGTGGGTTAGTATGTGCCCCACCTTGACCAGGGTCTCTGGAGGTAGTGGAGGTGAGGTTTACCCCGAGGCGGGGCCTCACGGGATTCGGTGGTCGGCCGGGCCGGACGAGGACCCCGAGGTACCTCGGGCATTGCTACGGATCTAAATCGTACCATCGTATCCACACTGGAACATATCACACACCCTATTGGTTAAACACCGTAGAGTTGATTTCGGCACACAATTATATGCCATCACATAAGGTATTACGGTGTATGATGTGCATAATTAACCGCAACTTAATTCCAAGATACAGGGCCAATGCCCCAACAGATATGTCAATGGTCCCACTTGACCATAACACATTAATATAGGAATAATAATAATAATAATCAATATAATCATATTAGTAATATAATAAAAAAAAATTTAAATTTTCCCAATTTCCACAACCGGTGGGCTGCACCGGCGGGTAGGGGCCCGTCGGTCCCAGTACCTCAAACAGGTGGGTGGCACCGGTGGGCAGGGGGGCCCGCCGATCGGCCCGCTGGTCCTGGCCGAGTAAAATCGTGAACAGGGCCCTACAGGCCCTGTTCTATCTTACTTCCTTCCCTTCCTCTTTCTCTCTCTCCCTCTCTTCCTTAGGCAATCTTGAAGGTCTCCTCGGCGCTTCCACTCGCGGTTCCACTCATCAACTCGACGCTTTCAAGAAGATTCAACTCCCCCACCTCCAAGTAAGTCTCTTCTTCACCTTTCTCAGAATTTTCTCTTGGGGAGTAAAATGCATGTGTAGACTTTAATCTAGGCTTTCTTTCCATATTTCTTTCCATAGAATGGTATTTCCATGTGATTGTGATGTTTCTCTTGTGGTCATTTGTAGTTTATTAGGATTTTATCTCCTCATTTGGAGAAAAACCCCAAATCGTGCCCTAGTTTTCCCAATTTGGGGATTTCTTCAATTCTCGCTCTTTTTCTCCAATTAATGATTCATTTGTGATGCATTACACTTGATTTGTGCTTAACATGCTATAGAATTCGTGAAATGTCTCTTTTGCTTGGAATCCCCATGTCTCCCCATGAAAAACCCCTCTTTTGTATTGGGTTTCCTTGATTTTCATCACATACTTGTATTTGTGGACCTCCATAGTCTATTTGGGTATGTTTTTGTACATTCATGATCCCGCTACCATGGCATTTCATCTTAGACCTATGGTTTCAAGTTTTACTCCATTGTGAATGAATTTGCGCATTGGAATCGAATCCTCTCATGTTACATATGCTCTTTCTTTGTCGTTTTCTTTGTTTATCATGTCTTGCTTTGTCACTTACCGTGTATCATGTCCATAGGCTCCCTATCATTTCTAGCTTGTCGCCTTTTTCATTTTGCGAAAATTTTGGGGTTTTTGGGGGTTCCCTTCTTGTTGTCATTTTCCTTTCTTTACTCACCGCTTTCTTTTCTTCTTGCCGGGATGTCATCTCGCCCGGCAAGGGACCCTCTTCCTCGGCGTTCGTAAGACTACGCTTCTAAGCGAAAAGTGCAAAACCAGCTCTTCACCCCCTAGGGAGACCTAGACCTGCCCGGTCGACCCTCGGACTATGATGAGGAGCTCTTCCATAGTGCGGGCTATGGTCGATTTTCTGAAGAGGTCGGTGATGATGGAAAAAACCCTGGTATCGACAACTTCCACAAGGCTCGGCTTTAGGAAGGTTCTCGGCATGGGGTGAGTCTATCCTCCGTGAACCGTCCATGCTCGAGCAGCTAGTTCGTCGGTTCTCTGCAACTTGGAGGTGTCTTATCATGCGGGGGTACACCATAGTCGACTTGGTGAAGGGGTAGACATCCGGTGGTGTGGATACCTTGGCCACATCTTGGGCATATCGACGTGGGCACCGATACTACAATCCTCGAGAGCAAGCCTCTGGGACCATTCATGAGCTTGGAGATGCGGACTTCATCTACGAGACCATCTGGGGGGCGGCACCGTCCGGTCGAGGCGTCCTTCTACGAGGTTCGCTTATTTGCCCGTTTGGTCCAGTTCAATCTGCTTCCCAGAGGAGGTCATCGAAACCAGGTGGGTTTCATGGCGGCCTTCATCACATTCGCATCTACCCCGACGTGAGGGAGGTGTCGAGCACATGTGCCTTCCGTACATCATTCTCAAGGCGATGGAGCACCACACTTCCCCCCACGAGGATGGAGGATTCCCTATGGCGGGATCCTCACTAGGATTTTTGAGTTCTTGAGGTGGACTGGCGGCGAGGAGGGAAGACTCCGGTGATAGGTTCGACGGGGTAACCTCCGAGGATGGGTCTCCATACCCTTATGGATACACCCCGGAGTCGAGCTCGGAGAGGTAGGGGTAGGGCTGCCCCTATGGAGGATGTCCACATGGAGGAGGAGTCGCGGGGAGGATGAGGACTCGTTCCTCGGGATGAGGAGGATGATCTGTGGGTGGTGACATGCCTCGGAGTCGAGAGGTCGATCCTAGTCCCTCGAGCTGCGGCCCTGCAGAGCCCCACCACCTGAGGGTGGTGCATACGACTTCGAGGGCATGATGTCCACCATACGGGCCTTGTAGGATGGCCAAGTTCAACTACTGAGAAGGCTGGATGAGAGTGCCTCCGGAGGAGGCATCCTGGAAGGCGAGCTACTTTGGAGAACTCCTTTCTCCAACTGGGCCAGGACTTGAGCACCATGGCCAATGCCATGTCAGTAGATTTTGGCCGACTACGGAGGGCAGTATGGCTAGTGAACGCGAGGTTTGACTACTAGGACTACCGCCTCGACGTCAACTCTAGGCCTCTGGCGAACGTGGTGATCATTGATGACGACGACGATGATTAGTGAGGGCTTAGCTCGCCCACACCACCTTTTATCTATTTTCCTTTTTGTGGACCTTGTTGTATATTTTATTTCTTCTTATTCCTTGTATTTGCACTGTAACTGGAATCATTTGTGGAATAATATATTTTGATAGTGATTTTTGTGGTGAATTCATATGTTGAACACTTGTGTAGTTTAGTTGTGGTGTATTTTGCTACTTGTGATCATTGTCATACATGAATATATTGTTTATCAGGTGTTTGTGTGAAAATTTTTGGAAATCCCATTTTACGTCGTTATGCTGTCGAAATTTCATCAAACTGGTACTCGATAGGTTATAACATCAACTTCTTTACCTTTTATCTACTCTCACGCATGCCATGAATGCAACATCTAATGCAACCCTTTTTTTTTATACTTCTTTCTTTGGCTCTTACTCTTTAAAGCTTTTACATTAACCCAACCCCATTTCCCTATTATAGATTCTATGGGATTCTAATGGTATCTTTGTGAGTGGAAGCGAGCATCACTCTGATACCACCGTTTGTCACACCCGTTCACCTGAGCAGGGCGGTGACGGGTTAACACCGATTAACCCAAACACGCGAGATCATCGATCTTGTATTCCACCATAGCATACACACAACTAATAAAAAATTATCGGATCGTTGGAAGACTAAGTTTTACCTTTAATAATCCCATAATACTTGATACCGAATTGTGATACAATAGTTATATACATGTGGGCCGAAGGCTGATATTTACACAATAAAAGTACAATTCACATATCAAGTACATAAAGGAAGCCATCAAAATAATCGAGTACCACTCATTTCGGTATCAAAGGCTAGAGCTCAGCTCGGCATCAAGGGTTGAGCCCAGCTCGGCATCACATGGTAGAGCTCAGCTCGGCCTCAAAAGTGGAGCTCAGCTCGGCATCAGAACTGCGGTCCCGTAGAATAACTCTCGCACGAGCAGTTAGTGCCGTGCTCTAACTCCTCAAGGGCCCACCAGTCCTCTTCGGGGAACTCGACTGTGAGACCCACCCCGTACTCGTCAGATGTATGACCTGCAAAATCATCTAAAAAGGGGGTACCCATGGGATGAGCTCACTAGCTCAGTAAGTGGTAAGATGGACCACACAGCAGTCCACACATCAAATACAATCATATGCACTATATGCCATGCAATACATTTTAAATCACATCCACCTAAGCAACATTACTAAGTCTTTGGTTTAGTGCTACTACAGCCACGGTCGGCGTATACTCAGATGCAGCCGAACTCCATCCGCGATCGCCCATAGGGCCGTGGAGAAGGCCCACCGTGAGTACTCGGAAAAGTAAAGACAATACCGTCCACCCGGGTCTCAGCGAAAAGTAAATGACTGAAATTAAAGGTGCTGACTCCAGCAATTTAAAAGCAGTACGATTGGCCCTCTTGAATGTACCACTGGGGTTGTCGACTGTCCTATTGACCCGTCGGGCATTATGTCTAACCGCCACAGTGACCCAATAATCGCGACCACTGCTTCCCCCCAAATGGTAACCCAACACCTCAACCCCTGTTGGGAAGGGTCGTAGCACGGGAAGGTGAAATCCTAAACCGTATGCTCCTATATGAAAATAGTACGATTGCATAGTACCACCGCATCCCATACCACGGGCCACCAATGCACTCGTTTTCAAGCCGACTACGGCATCTAGTCTATCAATGCATCATGCACCATAATGTCAACATTCAATCACATAAGCATCTCATCACTTGGCATTTAGAAAGTAAACATAGCACACATGCATAACAATGTGAGGATGACTAATCTACATAGGATATTCATGATGGCATGACTAGACTAGATACAAGTAAATGAATGCCAAACAATGCCTTGAAACAAGGCCAAACGTCATCTCCCCACTTACCTGTAGTGTACAAGGATTCCCGCTTCGATGCAGGTGAGATCCGGTCTTGAGAGCGTAGGATTTGGTGAACCTAACATGATTGAGCGGGGTTAGTACTTCACCATTTTAGGATCAAAATTAACGAGATCCGATGACAAAATCATGTTTAGAACGTTAAAAGAAGGTCGCACGTCCGATTTGGGTCCAATCGGACGTAAGAATCACCTTCGGGGCCTCTCAGGTGGGTCAGACAGCCCACCTGTATCGGTTTGGACCGGTGGGCAGGGTGGCCCGCCGGTTAGCCCGTCAGTCTTGCCCGTCGATTGTGCCCGAAGGCCCTGCCCTCTTAGGTGGGTGCTCACAGGTGGGCCAGATGGCCCACCGGTCCTACCCAACGGTCTTGGCGGGAAAACTGCTATTTCTTCCCAACTTCCTCCATTCTTTAGGGATTCAAATGGGGCTTTTTCCAATCCATTCTTCACACTTTCAATGTCTTATAGGATGGTTCTAACCTAGATCTAGGTTAGATTCAAGTGATGGGAAACTATCTTACCTTCTTTGCTCAAGAACACCTTCAAACCCTCAAAATCACTTCAAACCCACAATGCTTCTCCAACGTTGTCAATACCTCTTCAAATCCTTCAAGATCAATACATAAATCATCTATTAAACCTTAGATTCATCATTTCAAAGGGGATTTACAAGATCTCAAGAGACCCTACTCGAATCAAGGGTTTATGCTTGGGTATGGTGAATGTTCAAGGAACCCCACTTTGCTTACCTCTAAATGTAGATCTAGTGTTGAAGATCACTCTTCCGGTGCCAGAATGGGAAGATCAAGCTTCGGCGCCGCTGAAATCCTTCTCTTCTTCCTCTTCCTTCTCTTCTCTTATTCTTTCCTTTCCTTTCTCTCTCCTCTTTACTATCCTCACCAACGTACGAGTGTCATAAATGAAAAGAAAAGAAAATCATAAATGCTATATATATACTTCCTAAATAACTAAATAGTTCACATGGATGGGTCACTGAGGTGGGTGGGTGCGCCCACCTGTCCACCCACCTGAGGGCTAAAACTTGGGATTTTGACAGAGTTCGGACCTCGGCGAGAACCCCACCCCTGGCATACGATGTAGTATACGTATATACCTTAATATACGGCTACAATACCTGCTTTATCCGTACATGGCCTTATGGTAGGTGCATGTACACGGCTTGGGCACTCTCGTCTCTTCTGGCACTGGCTCATACTTGTCGGGCCAGCCGGTGTTTAAGGTCACCCTTACCATTATAGTCCATAAGGAGCCCGCTCTAACTCTCTTCGATTCGGGTCCTGCATAGTTAAATCGGGTCAACCGTGTAATCAGACCAGGTTTAAGAAGTAGGGTATTACATTAGTGGCTCAGTACCTCCACAGTTATGCCCAGGTGGTTCAGGCTGCCAAACCCATTGAGGATAAACAAAGAGAGAACTATCATGCCATCCAAGGGAAGAGGACAGTGGCACCTAGCAAGTTTGGTAAGGGGACATATTCTAGTGCAGCCTCGGGTTAGTATAGAAGATCAAAAATAGGACAAGGACCACCACCACCTAAACCCATGGTAGCATAGTCTCAGACGGTCCCCTTAAGGTGTTTTGTCTGTCAGCAAATGGGTCACTTTGCAAAGAATTGCTCACAGAGGAGACCGGGTGACCCCTATGTAGGACCAACCGGATCGGTGCAGCCATTATCGCCACCCATTACGCTCGGGCACCACAGGAGCTAGGCGCAGGGAAAGTGTTTGCCGACTCTGAGAAAGCGGAGGCATCGCCTAGAGTAGTCCACAGTGCCTTGTTGATATCGATGACCCTACATATGTTTTGTTTGATCTTGGTGCATCACATTCATTTGTATCCCCACTTTTGCCGCTAAGATGAATATCAAGCCAAAATGTTAACACACAAGTTAGTAGTTAGCACACCAATGGGGTGAGGTAGGATTAGAGGAGATTTATGAGCCGTGTCCTATTCAAGTGCGTGGATGGGACATGATTGCCCATTTAATTAAATTAGAGATCGTGACTTGATGTTATCTTAAGTATGGATTGGTTATCCGCCTATAAGGCATGTGTTTTATGTCTTTGAGAAGAAAATTGTATTCAAACTTGAGAAGGAGGTGAGTTTGTTTACAAAGGGAGAAAAGTCAAAAAGTCCAAGAGACTAGTGATATCTGCACTTGAAGTGAGAAGATTACTAGAGCAAGGATGTGAGGCTTATTTGGCATCTGTGATTGACACAACTAAGGAAAGCAAGCCGGTAGAGGAAATAGAAGTAGTGGGAGAATTCTCAGACATCTTTCCTAATAACTTACCTGGACTACCCCCGGACCGAGAGACTGAATTCACTATTAATCTGATCCCTGGGGCAGCACCTATATCAAAAGCTCCATATAGAATGGCACTTTCAGAACTGAAGGAGTTGAAGGAACAATTACAAGATTTATTGGAGAGAGGGCTCATCCGACTTAGTGTGTCCCCATGGGGAGCACCGGTACTCTTTGTTAGGAAGAAGGATGGGAGTATGAGAATGTGCATAGACTACAGGGAACTCAATAAGCTAACTATCAAGAATAGGTATCCGTTGCCTAGAATCGATGATCTCTTTGATCAATTGCAAGGTGTAACCACGTTCTTAAAATTGACCTTAGATCTGGTTATCATTAACTCAAGATCAGAAAGTGTGACATCAGGAAGACAACTTTCAGGTCCCGTTATGGACACTATGAGTTCCTAGTTATGCCATTTGGACTAACCAATGCCCCTGCAGTGTTCATGGAGTTGATGAATAGAGTATTCCACGATATGTTAGACAACTTTATCATCATGTTCATTGACGACATTTTGATCTATTCGAAGAGCCGGGAGGAATATGCTACCCATTTGAGATTTACCCTTCAGAGATTGAGAGAGAAGCAGTTGTATGCAAAATTCAGTAAATGTGAGTTTTGGCTTACACAAGTGCATTTCTTAGGGCATGTTGTCTCAGAGAAGGGCATTGAAGTTGATCCTGGAAAGGTAAAGGCTATGGTAGAATGGCAGGCACCTAAGAATGTAGGTGGAACATGATGGCAAGGGTGACTTTGAACTTAGGTTGGCCACATAAGTTGGATTCGATGCCTAGTGAAATCTGTGTGCCTAAGCCGTGTACTTGCACTTATCACCGGGCCATGTATGCATAATAAAGGTATGTAGCTGTATTTTGTATCAAGTACATGCGTTAATCAATTACCGAGAGTGAAATACATGTCGGGGGCCGAACCTTGTTGAAAATCCTAATGATTTGACTAAGTTATGGCAGATTGGTCGGTCATCATGGGTGGGTCAGACCCACCAGTGTGACCTACCACTCTAATCTTTAGATATTTTGACCCAACTATAAATAGCATTTGTGACTCTTCTTCACCCTCATTTATTACTTTACACGGTGGGTAAGAAAAATAAAGAAGAGAGAGAAAAGAAGGAGAGAGAAGAGAAGAAGGAAGAAATGGGGAAGAAGACGATCATTGTGCGTCGCCGGGGTTAGACCTCTATAATCCGACACCGGATTAGCGACCCTCATCTCAAGATCTATGTTTTGAGGTGAGTAAAGATGGTATTTCTTAAATCCACAAGAAACCCTAAGTGAAACCCTTTGATTTGGGTAGGAATTTAGAGAGAAGATTTGAGATTTTTGAAGTTGTTCTTGAGCAAAGAGGTAAGATCCATCTTGAAACTTTGAATCGGGCCTAGATCTAGGTTAGGATCATAATATGGGACCTTAGATTTGTGGAAAATGAGATCGAATCAACCCCTTGTGGTTTCCCCAAGGTGGGATAAAGAATGGAAGTGAACAGGAAAACCCGATTCTGACTGGTGGGTGCCCTAAAAGTGGTCGGACCTACCAATCCAGAGCCCGCTGTTCTGGTTGGACTTCTGGCCCTACCGGTGGGCGAGGACTAGTGGGTGCCTTGCCCACCGATTGACCCACTAATCTAACTTTTTGGGTTCCGAATGGGCCCAAATTTGTCGATAACCTACTTTCATGATTCTAAACGCATTGGGATCATCGTACTCCGTTGATTTTGAACCTAAAGTGGAGATATGCTAAGCTCAACCCCTTTTATGATAGGTTGAACAAGAAACTCACGTCGTCGCATGTCGGATCTTTCTCGTACCAGGGGTGATCATTGTACACAACTAGGTAAGTGGGAAGAGGACATTGACTTTATTTTTAGAGTGTTTTTGCATCATTTCATAATTGTTGTAGACTAGCCATGTCATCATTTCATTATTGAGTGTAGCCCAGTCATCCCCGAATGTCATTTGCATGCATTGATGTGTGCATTATGAAATTCATTTATGACTTGATATGCTGATATTTTAAATTGTTAAATACTTATTCTTAGATATTTTAAATTATTAAATACTTATTCTTACTTTGAGATATAAGATGGATGACTTCAAATTATTGAATATGATACATTGCTAGACTAGATGCCATAGTCGGCTTGGACACGAATGTATTAGTGGCTCGTGGAATGGGACACAGTGGCACTATACAGACGTACTATCTTATAGGAGCATGCGGTTAGGAATGACATATCCCTGTGCTACGACCCTTCCCAGTAGGGGTTTGGGTGTTGGGTATATCATTGGCGGAAAGCCTGAGGTTATGTACCAATGGTGGCATTTAGAAGTATGCCCGGCCAATCTCTAGGACGGTCGACAACTTTGGTGATATAACAAGAGAACCAATTGTACTGCTTTTAAATTAATACAGGGCAATGCCCATTTTTCTTTAACGCAGGGTAAGGTCCATTTTACTTTAATGCAGGGCAAGGCCCATTTACTTTTTCGGTACCCACGGTTGGCCTTCTCCAGTAACCCTATAGGCATATCGTGAGATGGGGTTTGTGGCTCATACTCGAGGCATACGCGCACTGTGGTTGTAAGTAGCACATGAATAATGACTTAGATGTGATATGTAGGTGGTTTAAGATAATAAAATGAACTCGCATACATATAGGTGCATTTGTATTGCGAATGATTGCTTGGTCTTTCTTTTCACTTACTGAGCTAGTGTGCTCATCCCACGTGTGCACCACTTTTTAGATGATCTTGTAGATTATCTGGCTGAAGACCTAGAGCCAGGACCCACTATGGAATTTTAAGCTGAGGACTGATGGGTCCCAAAGATCTTGGGCACGGGGCCGAGTGCTCGTGTGAGGGTTGTGTTATAAGATCGTAACACTGATACCAACCTGGGATTTTTTTTTTGATTATTTTACGATGTTTCCCCTTTTATGCTCTCGATGTTTAAATTATAATTATTTTGTATATATCATGCCTACGGGCCCACATGTATATGTACTATGTAATACAATTTGGGTATCAAGAGTATTGGGGTATTTACAGGTATGTGCATGTAAGACTTCCGTTGAAATACATAACTTGCTTGACTTAGTGTGTGTGTGTGTGTGTGCGTGCTGTGCTGTGGTTACTGTATTAGATGATCTTGGCAGAATTTGGTTTAACAGGTGTTAACTTGATCACCAGTCCGATTCTGTGTGAATGGGGTGTGACACTATGGTTTGCCAATAGACTCAATAACCACTTGGGAACAATTCACAATTGTTTTTCTGAAGAAGTTCTTTCCCTTGCATAGGACCAATAGAATTTGGAATGATATTTTTCAGTTTAGGTAAAAGCCCAATGAGTGTTTTACCAAATTATGGAGAGGTTTAATGACTTACTCCAAGAATGCCCCCATCACGGGCTTGACACTTGGCACTTGTACCAAATTATCTATGAGTGTATTGACTGTCAGACCAAGCAGTTGTTGGAATCAATGTGCCCAACAGGATTTACACCATTAACGGATGAAAACAATGCTTAGAACTTTTTGCTTGACTTGGCTGAAAAGACTAGAGAGTGGGAATCGACTCAGGAAAGTGAGAGGACAAATAAGGATTACTTTGTAGAGGGTAATGTGGCCAAAGAGGCTTAATTAGATAGCATTCTCAAGAGACTTGAGGCAATAGTAGTTAAAGGACCAGCCTAATTGAATCAAATAAATCATTTTGTGCCCATGTGTAGTTGGTGTCAATCTCCTACCCATGTGATGGAGGAATGCCCCAATATCTTTAGTGTGAATGGTTTGAATGTTGGTCCTAAAAATGTGAATGCTATGTACCAGAACAACCTTTATAGTCACACTTACAACACAAGTTGGAGGAACCATCCCAATTTTTCTTGGGGTCAAACAAGCAATCAAGTAGGTCCTTCCAAATTTTAACCCTTGAATCAAGGTCAGTTTGATCCCCAACAAACCAACCAAAGAAACATGCCCTCCAATCAACCTAATAATTTTTGGCCGGTTCAATCTGTTGTTCCACCACCTGCTATAAGTCAACATCCAGGATTCATAAGAGGAGGTGGTGATTTGTCTAGGCTTTTATCATTAGTGAAAAGTGTGGAGCTTCTCATGAGCACTTTTATGACTGGTCAACACAATATGGAGAAGCAAATCTCTCAACTTGCCAATGCCTTACATGAGAGAGAGGTAAGATGCCTAGCCAACTGGATCCCAATCTAAGAAATGCCAATCCAAACTCTTCCCCGAATCCGTTGAATTCAATTCAATATGGTCCACCACATCCGGAGCCTTCCAACCAATGCAATGCAATCTCTGCTCTAAGAAGTGGACACGCGTATCTCAAGGAGACCATCCCATTGAGGTGAGTGATTCAATTCCTCCATTTCAAGGTTCATTTGAGGAACCTAGAACTATTAGAGAAGAAACACTTGAAAGAGTCTATGTCCCTAAAGCCCCATTCCCTAAAAGATTGGTAAATAATAAGAAAAATGATGCCTATGATAAAATTCTTGATGTATTTAAGAAGGTGCAGGCCAACATCCCCTTGTTGGATGCAATATCCTAGGTACCCCTTATGCTAAAGTTCTTAAAGACTTTGCACTCATAAGCAAACTACAAATGTGCCCAAGAAAGCTTTCTTGGTTGCCAATATTAGCTCTATCTTGGCTCAACCAGTGGTGGCTAAATATAAGGACCCTGGGTGCCCAACAATCTCTTGTGTTATTGGTAATACTAAGATTAACCATGCTCTTCTTGATTTAGGTGCAAGCGTCAATCTATTGCCCTACTCTGTTTACCAACAGTTGGGACTGGGAGAGTTAAAACCGACAATTGTCACACTTCAACTAGTAGATAGATCCGTCAAGAGTCCAAAAGGTATGGTTGAGGATGTCTTGATTGAAGTTGGGGAATTCTTATTCCCTGTTGATTTCATTGTTTTAGACACCCAACTTGTCTCTTCAATAAGAGATCAAACCCCAATCATTTTGGATAGACCATTTCTTGCTACCAGTAATGCCTTAATTAATTATACGAATGGTCTAATAAAGCTTTCCTTTGGCAACACTTCAATGGACTTTAATGTTTTTAGGTTAGGCAAGCAACCTCATTTATATGAAGAAAAAGTTCATATGCTCTAGGAAATCCAAGATTCCATTGAGACATATTTTGATAATGATTTTGATTTTGGATTCCAAGAGTGTATGGAACAATTGGGTGATTTTGATGAGAGAATTATGTCTGAGGTTTGGAGTCTCCAACCACCTGTGGAGCCCATTGAATCCTTATCCACTTTGATGCCCAAGCCCTCCATTGTTGAGCCTCCTAAACTTGAGTTTAAGGAGTTGCCCTCTAATCTTAAATATGTTTTTTGAGAGAGGATCATACTCTTCCAATTATGATTGCTTCTGATTTGACTTCTAGTCAGGAGGAGTTGATCAAGATTTTAAGGGAAAATAAAGAAGCTTAGGATGGACCATGG